>CM045016.1:2569021-2574021 GCA_024542945.1 allo-octoploid hybrid of Carassius auratus x Cyprinus carpio
AATAAATATAGGCATTCATAACCACAAGTGGCTCATTATCCACAGGTGTTTGCAGTTTTTCAGAGCAGCTTGATTCGTAATAAATGCTGCTCCACACAAACTCCATCTCCGCTTCTGCTTTAGATCATTTTAATGCGTCAATCTTCACATACTTTTAACGAGAAGCTCTTATCAATAAAAATAAAGAGATGCATAAAAGTGATAATTCAACAAAAAAAAGAAAATTCTGTCATCACAAAAAAAAATATATATTTAGAAGAATGTTGGCAACCAAACAGTTGATGACAGTATGGGGAAAAAAAAATACTATGGAAGTCAATTGCTACCGTCAACTTTGTTTGAACATTCTTCAAAATATCTGACAGATTTTTTATTGCTTTTGGTGAACTGCCCCTTTAACGGCTCTGTGTGGTTTTCTGTCAAAATAAAAGTTTGATGTCTTAACATTTGGAAATTAAGAAATTAAGATTAGTATTTGTAATGTTACAGTTTTAATGTAAAATAAAATTATTATTAATATACGGTTTTCTTTAATGACTTTTTTAATTTTAAAGTTACCATTTTTATATTTTATTTAATAATAATAATAATAATAATAATAATAATAATAATAATAATAATAATAATAAATTATTATTGTAAAAATATATATATTTAGTAAACATTTTCAAGCCTGCATTTTTAAAATTGGAACCATACTTTTTATCAAGGGAAAAAATATCGCAATTACTTTTTTCACATTTTTCTCCAAATCGTGCAGCCCTGATGGGGACTTTTCTATGCTTTACTGGTCAAATGCAACTGCATCTATGTTCGGTAAGATAAACCACTGTACGCAGAGTTTTGCACTAGAAATCTAGTGTGGCTTCCATGTTGTAGTGCAAAAAAAGTGAATGTTACCGTACCAGAATCGCTGTGTGCTCCTGTGTCCTGAGAGCTGATGGTCTCGCTCAAGGTCTTGTCCCCGCTGTTACCCCCTCGCAGCGTCAGGGACAGCTGCCGTTTGATCTTCCTCATGCGGTCCATCAGTGGGGGTATGGGGGGACCAGATGAGGGGGGTGGAGGGGCTGCCACTGTTCAACCGCCCTGTCGGAGACACACAAATGCAAACAGGACCTTACAATATGCTTCTTGATTCATTTGATATCCTCTGTGATTACTGGACAGAGCAAAGTCATGCATTATCAAGGACGCCGTCCTCTTAAGACTGTAATGGAATGCGTTAACATATTCTGGGATAAATATTAGCTTAAAATTATGTTAAGACAAAGGTGGAGCAGAGAGGTGATTCAGAGGACAAATTTGAGCGGATGGCGCTCTACGGAGTGGACATTAAAGTGAGAGACAGTAACTGGAAGAGGTTCACGGTGAGAGATCACACCTAAAATAAACAAATCACACAGCCAACTGTAATTGCACACATAAGTAATGATTAGCCACAGTGTTTTCACACTCATCATTTTAAGTGTGATTGTTTTCATTTATAAATATCAAGTGCTTAAAGGATTGCAGACGCTGCAGATTCGAGTGTTTTAAGGCCGGAAATGCAAGGAATCCAACATGGAGATTCTCGGAGAGGCACAAAAAGGGTAATAATTGCAACAACACAGCCATTAAATGAGAGTTTGTGCAGAAAGCACCAAACACATTAATGATCACAGACCAGATTTGAGCATGAACATTCATCTCAGTTCAGTGAAATTCAAAGAAAATGGCGAGAGATTATGGATATGTTGAGAATAACATTTTACTCATACTTTTAAGCAGTATGCACAAAACCACAATGATACAATAATGCATTGCACTCGACTTGACAATAGAATTGGATGTGATATAAATCATTAGGATCTCCTTTTTCACTATATACTATATATCATACAGTATATATATAGTATATAAAATCATGTAGTATTCCATTCAACACAAAGCCTAAAAGAGAAAAAAACAAAGTTACCCTCAGTGCTTGTGGGAACACAGGGTCTTCTTTTTAGGAACAGCCAAAATGCCAGAAGGTTTTGCCTTCCCTTAGACTAATCACATGCTTTGGCACAAAGATGAGCAACAATCTTGACCGCAAATCCAAGCTTTGGGTCCTTGGACTTAATGTGACCCACTAACAAGGTGCCTGAGGACGGGATTCTACTCAGGCACAAGATTTCAAACACTTGTTTCCCGTGCAGATAGATAGTGCGGTCCATGCTAAGAGAGACTTAACAAGCAACGGACCAAATGTTCTTTAGAAATTTTGCTTATATTCAATATAGAAGTCTGAACAACTACACTGAACCACTCAAAAGTTTTAATTTGTTAAAGAGCATTTTAAAACATGAAAGGCATATCAAAGCAGTATTTTAAGGTGATGAATCAATGTAAAATCCAAAACTGAGGGGTTTGTAAGCACACTAAGCAGAATGCATAAGATTTCAGATCACGCAAGAAACAAAAAAAACCTTTCCCAATTTTTTAACGTAAAGACACTAAATCACAATAATGAAAAGAGGGTTTCATTAGGAACTCTAAAGCAAACCATTGGAAGGTTAACACCAAAAATACTATGAATAGTTGAAATACTTGAAATAGTGAGAGTGGTGTTTCCTTTCCCCCCTGAGGGGGATGCACGGAAACACACGCCTGAAACCCAAGACGACAAAAAAGTACGGATGTTGAAAAGAAGAGCATATAAATGGGGACAGATCCAACGGTAATCAAAGCAAGGCATTTGAAGCATCTTAGTTTTATTTATCTTGCTCATAAACTCAAGATGATTCAAGCAGCCTCAAATCAGATGTCCTGAACCAGACAGGAAATACAGGACGATCCACAAACCTACGCTCTTGTTTACAATAAACCAATGTGACAAACAGCTCAGAGTAGGAACTCTTAACGGATATAGTACACTTTTGCATAATATTCATCATGTTTTGCATTCTGAATAACAATCAGTCATGTGCAATGTGGTTGAATGACGGACAAAGCAGCGCGAATCAGCTGCTCGGTGCCAAGATAAATCTAGTCACTCCCTAATCAGTTCAGTTATCAAGGACAAACAAGACACAGTTATATATACACATGAGCTTAACCTGTTTACCCACCACCATTTTTGCTCCACACTGGCTTCATTCATGACCTGGTGAGTGATTGCAGCCCCAGAGGAAAGCAGCAGTGGTCTACACCGGGTTAAGGGCCATTTTCTGCTCCAGGCAAAGTCTTAGTGCTACTTAATCAGGGTTGATGACTCTTGAAGTCTCGTTTCATTAGTCGACCATCAAAACAGCATGAAGAACAGCATTCGGTGGGCCCCAGCTAGCTAACACGGGACTAACTGCATCTCAGCTGTCCCGCAAACAGCCTGGCAGGTTTCAGTTTCAGAGCCAAGGTGTTTCTTTAACTGACCTGCATTGATACGCTGCAGACTTGAGGCTCATTTTCCACTCCATAGGTCAATAAAAGCTTCATGGGGTTCAGACAACTGACAGAGACAGCTTGGTCTTCGTCCATGTGGATGAGTTTACAAACCTGCCCAGTCAAGCGGCCTGTTTTCTGTTAAACATCTTTAATTTGATCGTATGCAAGAGAGCTAAACAAAGCACCGGTCCATGCTGGCCACAAGCCCCCAACATCCCTCTCCAACCAGACTGACATGCATCCAAATACAAGGTGACACCCCGACGGGGGTGACCTTCATAGAGACTGATTCTGGAACACCAGGTCCAGACATCACTACATCAACCAGCCTCTGAGCGCAAACGTGTTTGTGTTGCTGTCATTTCTCTGAAGGTGTCTGTAAAGCACAGCACTTCATCAATATTACGCTGGTGAAACATGTCAGGACTGAAAAAAATCAGCCTGCTCATGTAGGTTGCTTTCTAATTGGACACTGTTATTCATTGAGGCATTATGGGCGATTTTTTATTTCAGCTTTTAACTAGCAAATGATTTTTCTGATGAATTCTACAACAGGTTTTACTGTAAGGTACAACCTTAAGGTAGCTACCACTTATGTGACGCCAGACCAATTCTGCAAGCAATGAATTTTCCTCTGGAATTATTCTAGTCTTGCTTCAAAGCCAGTTATGTCCAACATGGAGTTAAAAGTCAAAGGGTCAAGTGCTTTCCCTAATTCTCTTAAATAAGCAATCAATGGAAACCATCACTTTAATTTGGGTTGATGAATGCCAGTTAATCAAAGCATCAAAATGATGCATGCTGCAACGGTATAAGACTATTAAGGTGAGGAAAGCAAAGTTAAAGACTCCTAAACCATCTGTCACAACCTAATGATAATATTTCAAAAACCAACCCACTCAACATGCACCCACGCCTCCAACGCGCCATTCTGAATCAGACCGGCAACTGTCAAACGTGCTCCTCCATCTGACCAGAACCGAGTCTTTAATGGGGACTTCTCGTCACCACATCTCATTCAGGTTTTGATCGAGTGGGACTGAATCACTCTTCCTCCTAACTTAAACCAAAAGTGGTTTCACCTGCTGGGAAATCAGGGTGAGCTGGAAAGATCATAATGGCATTTGTATGCCAGAAATGGATTAAAGTACAGCTATACCCCTAGATAACAAGAATTCGCTACTACATATTCACAACTATGACGTAGACATATATAACACCCCGTCATGTTTTGAATGAGTGACGTTACGCTTTCAATCACTAGATGCCATTGCCAACGTAAAATACGTCACTGACAATATTTCCTCTCTCTTAGAGGCATTTAATGAAATTTTATAATTTCATAATATGTCTAACATTACATTTTTCATAATATGTTTAATATTACATTTTTTAATATGTTGAACAAAATTGCTCAAAACTGACTTTTAATAAACACATAAGCCCTGAGGTATTTCAGATGGCATTATTAGAAAGCACAACATGACTGAATAAAACCGACGACTCACTCAAGACAGCATAATTATTCAGGCAAGCCATAAATAAGTAAGAATAAGGAAATTAAACATTGATTGCAGCCAGACTGCTGACTAATC
>CM045016.1:2579021-2589021 GCA_024542945.1 allo-octoploid hybrid of Carassius auratus x Cyprinus carpio
AACAGAAGAGGGAGGGGAGCGAGATAGAGGTAGAGAGAGAGAGAGGCCAGCGAGAAAGACTTTGTCAGAGAAAGGCATAAAGACATCGGAGTAAAAGAGAAAGGGAAGCTCGTCTCTGTGTGTTTGTGAAGACAGCTGCAAAAGGAAGTAAGATTATGGAAATGTTGTTTGGCATAATATTGCAACAGATTGTTCTTTGTTTGGCTTATGATATTCAAGGAAATGCATGCATATGTGTTATTTATTATTTTTGCCGTAACAGGTTGTGTTTATGTAACTTTATGCATGATCCAGCTCTGCATTCACATCAACCAATATTGTTCACACTTCAATATTTATTCATAAGCAAGATGGTGACTGAAATTTGAACATCCCTCACACAGCATGCGCAATGTGTTAATTTGTTGCTTCCGTGTTAACAGCACACTTCAGTTTACTAAAGTCCAGCTGCAATCTATAATTAAGCAGGAGACTTAAATATTCATGTGGCCTAGTAATCAGAACTCAGACTTGCTGAAAGTCCTGAGGTCTCTGGCAGGCCACACGGTTGATATCAGCATGTGTGGAGGAGCCGAGCTGTAAAACTGGCTGCTTAAGAGATACACTTCTGTCTTTCAGTCTGTCTGGTACATTTAGGGGTTTTATTTAAAGCTGCATGTCTGAACAGTGATACCATCTTTAATTAAAGCACGCTCTGACAGCACACAGGCTCCTACTGTCACCGCTGCGTCTCACTATGTTACTCCAGTGGATCGTGCCTGGAGTTCTTTATGAGCGGCCCATTGTGTCTGCACAGAATGCCGGATCAGAAGTCCTTATTCTGAGCTTGACTAGAATGTATTAAGATTAGTGTCATTTTGGCAGCACTGTAATAATAACTCCTGCATGTGGCGGTATATTGCACACACTTTTCTGTACACTTGAAAAGAAAAAGAACCTTCTTATTAAAGGGATAGTTTGTCCAAAAATGGTATTTGTTCACCCTCATGTCATTCCCAACCTGTATGAATTTCTTTCTTCTGTGAAACACAAAATAAGTTTTTTGTTTTTTTTAAATTGTAATGACATTTCACTTATTTTACTATATTTTTAATAAAATAAATGCAGCCTTGGTGAGCATGAAATTCTAGAAAAGTTGCAAGATGACGTGATACTGGAGTAGGTAAAGTGTGAAAACTATCAGGGTAAGGGTAAACCGTAAATATTAAGCCATAAATCTTTGGCTGTTAAAACACATAAAGAAACATCTGAATCATCATTTTGCAAGCCATTATAAGGTTTACTCTGTCCATGTGAGTGGTATAAATATGAAGCTGTGCTAATTCAACATAGTAAGGCCAAATCTTGCACAGCACAGAAAAAGTTTTTTAACCCTGTCCTTCCTTTTCTCTTTTCTTTTCGATTTATTTCATGTGTCATCATGTATGTGCCCGTTTTTTTGTTTGTTTTTTATGTTGTCAATTTGAATGTTACTCATTATTTGTAACATCTTAAATGACCTTGCAAATATGGTTAGGCATGTGCTGTAGACATGCTTGTCATGTGATCTTACATCATAATCTGATTGCTAGAGCTGTGGGTATTTACACAGGTGTGGCTGTATGTCATAAGCAAACAAAAGATAATCAATAATTTAGGTCTAAAGGTTGTGTTGCTTTAAACTGGAGTAAGGGCAACAATGAAATGACAGTATGTTTTGAAGTAAGTCTCACAAAGCCTGTTGTATTTTTTTCCAAAATCAATAAAGAATAAAAAATAATATATAAAAATTCTATAATTATATCATATGTCAAATTATATATTGATATTATATTTTATAGTATTTATCTCCAAAATCAGTAAAAACTCAATATATAAAATAATACAAAATTATTTCAAAAATATTAAAATATATATATATATATATATATATTTTTTTTTACTATTGTGACATTATTTCTATAACAATCAATGGCTTTTGTAATTACAGTCATGTGAAAAATATCATTCTAACCATAATGCAGAAATTAATAAATAAATTACTATAATAATTAATTACTGTAAAAAATATTTAGAGTGTAAAATATTTATACATCATGGTAGCATTTGTTGTACTGTCTTTAAAAAAATAATTGTGTTCCGACAGGTTGAATCTCATAGCTGCTTTAAGTTAATTCCAATCTAATTAGAGTAATTAATGAGAGTAATGAGAGTGCAAATACAAAGCATCTTGATAAGTGTTATTTTAATATCATTCCAAAACTATTACAGTTTTATTAATATTTTGAATAATTTTTTTATTTTAATATATTCAATTTTCATTTAAATTGGAGTTTTTATAAATTTTTATTTCAATTTTATTTTAGTACATCAAGTTAAAGTAAATAAAAATGAGAAATGTGGCTTTGGCAGCTAGCTGAAATGAAAGGTTCATTTTATTATTAATATTATTTAATGTTTATGATATCTTAAGTAACAATTTTTTTAGTGGATTTAGTGTTACTATTTTACTATAATAACTCTGATCCAATATTGAAAATATAACTGAAAATAAACACATACATACAAACATAAAAAAAAGTTTGCTTAATTATCATGGAAATAATGATAGATAATAAAATAATTATACTAAGATGCACTTCATTTTCAGCAATATATTATTTCTTACTTTCAAGTGCAATTAGGAAAACAAAGACATGTTTTTAACAGCTTTGTGAGATTTACTCCTGTTTTTTCCCATGATTTACACCATATCTGTTCTGACACTGCTTTGAAGTCTCATCTTTTGTGAATTGCGTTGCTGTTAATGTCTCTCTTTTTTTTTTTTGGCTGACCTTAATCATTTATTCTCTTTGTGAACGTCTCTCTCTCCCTGTCTTTCACAGGATGCTGTGGAGTTTGTTGGCCGTGACGGTGGTTTCAGCAGCTGTCCTGTACGTCCTCTATCACTGGCTCATCCCTACAGCTGTGCAGAGCAGCGGCTGGCTGGCACTCCTCTGGCACGATGTCATCCTTGAGCGGGTCCTTAACATCATGACGGGATCATCGCGACCTCAGGTGACCCTCACTGTCATTCATCGCTCACATATATGCAGAGATGAGATGTTGATGTTCAAAGAAGACTGAGAGTCACTGCTGACAAAAATACTATGCTACTACCATGGTGGTATGTTTTTTGGCCATGCACCATGAAAATACTGTATTTTGGTGAATCTAACCACCTGTAAAGAACATGCCATGGTTATATGATCTGATTGATCTTGAATGATATTTATACATCTAAAGCTTTGGTTATTATAGAGTATTCATCTCATCCCTTACACTCTCAGTTTCAGTTGTTACCTTCAAGGAAATGATTTAGACAACCTTGGGCAAGTAAAACAGTGTACCAGATGTCATTTGTGCTAACTGCCGTTAGAATATTAAATGGTGAGACATGAATATGAGTAGGTGTAGATAAGTATGCACATTAATTGTTCACATGTGTATGTGTGTGTGTATGTGTATGCTGAAGTATAACATAGATGAGCTTTAGATCTTTTAAATTGTTCTTATGCATATTTGTTTTTGTTGTTTCTATGTTGTTGTGTTAATGTCATTGTTTGTGGTGTGTAGTGAAGCCAAAGACAGATTTCCACTATAACAGCAACTATCTATTTCTCATGTATTTATTATTAAATTTTTTCATTAAGAAAATGAAACCTATTTTTACATTTACATTTAATCATTTTCATTTATTATCCAAAGCGACTGTGTAGAATAGTACAAGCTAGAGTACAAGCTCTTTTGTGCGGTGACATTATTTTAATCACAATTCATAACATTTTTCATTACATATACTGTATATTCTAAATATATTTATTATTAAAATATATTAATTTATTATTAAAAATCATATTTTTTTCCACACACACACACACACACACGCACGCACGCACGCACGCACGCACACACACACACACACACATAAAATATTTTTTCCAGTAAGAAAATTAAACCTAGGTCCAATCAGTATTTTTTTTTATTGTTACATTATTTTCATCATAATAAAGAACATTTGTATTAATCATCTAAAAAAAAAGCATCATAATGCAAAAGGAAATTCTTTATGATGATTACGTTTTTTTTTTTTAATCATTGTGTCCAAAAGAAATTATTTGAAGAACCTTGGTGTATATAAATACCATGCTACATGCATAAGATAATCATTCAGTATTACTGTATATATTAAAATACCACAGTATTACCTTCTAACATCTGTACCATGGTACAGCCAAAGTATATTTTTTATGATTAAACAGGATTTTTCAACAGCAGAAACCCTGTAAAACAGCTTTTGACAGCAACAGTAATTAATGTCCTCCTGTTATGTGTCTTTATTTTTCAACTATTGTTCTCTGGCTTTGCTTTGCTAAAGAACACTGTTGATCATGCCTGATTTCTGTGAATGCAGCGCATGCTGAAAGCCGTTCAGAAGAATGCCACAAAGGGAGACCCTCAGAGCGTCATCTCAGCCATCGACCATTACTGCCGGCACAAAGAATGGGCCATGAACGTTGGCGATGATAAAGGTAGCAACCTGTATTCCCTCGCCGCCTCCTCTGCTCCCTTACTAATTTTCTCACAATTTGCTTGATATTTTTTTGCTTCTATTATCTCTGTATCTCTCTTCTCTGCTCTTGAGTAAATGGCTTTGGGGCTGCTCATAGCTGGCTGTTCTGAATGAGAAGTGATGGCAGTCTCCTGTCTGCTGGGTCAATATGCTCTCTGCATGGATGCACACATGCACACTAGTTTCATGTACATGTGTGTGCACAATGTGCAGCCAATGTGTCCCACACAATCATCAGCAGCAATTATGTGCACAGATGCATTACGGGACTGAGGATGGATTAATTTCAGAAGCGTTTCCCAAATGATCTGTTTTATACAATATACAAAGTTATCCTATTTTGATTGTTGATAGTTGACAGACATTAGAGGTACATGTCCGTAATTGCATTTTAGGGGAACTGACTAAGTATATCCACAAAAAATCGACAAAGCACTGGGTGATTTAAAGACATTGAGCAAAAACACTGCAAAAATAATTACTTAAATACTTAGTATTTTTCCCCCAGTACAAACATTTCATTTACTTGAGAAGCAAAATTACTTTACTATATAGTACTATATTTTATTTTATTTTTAGTTATTTTAGTACATCAAGTTAAACTAAATGAAAATGAGAAATGTTGCTTTGGCAATCTAGAAATAAAATAAGTTTTAAGGTTTTTTTTTACATTTTATTTCAGTTAAAGTTTATTTTGTCTCAGTAATGAATATTTTAATGGTTTATTATTATTTAATGGTGAAAAAAACAGAACAAGAAATATATCTAGAAATTGGTTAAGAAAAATAAACTTAATTCAAAAGCAAAACAAGAATATTTTTCTTATTCCACACTGAACAAAAAAAAATGGCATAGAAGCAATTTTTTTTTTTTCACAAACTTAAAAAAATCTTGTGCATTGGCATGTACTGTGTGTTTTTATGTTAAGCCAAAACTTACTTAATTTTAAAAAACAAGACTTTATATCTTGATATTTTGTATATCTTGTTGTGTGTAATTTTGCTTCTCAAGTAAATATATCTTGATTTAAGAATGTTTAGACATTTGCAGTGGAAAACAAGACAAAAATAAGAGAATCTTTTGAATCATGTACTGAAATTATTTCTGAGAAAAGCTTGTGGATAATCTGATGCTTTTTAATTAGATATTTTGTTATCTAATGCAGTGACATTCAGTGAGTTAAGTATTCAAACGTTTTTAGTGCCACTATATGACACCAAACGATGAACATCAGTATGATCTCGTCCCTATTAGCAGCTTAATTTCATGTGTGACAACAGGCACTGATGAATAAACGATGGTGCTAATGGGGCAGAAAGGCTCTAATGATATTTCGACGATTTCATTAGACACATTATTGATTAGTTTCCTCAGTTATCCTCTGGTTGAGCACCGTGTGTCTCTCTGAAGGGCTCATCCTGGATTCTGTGTTGACGGAGGTAAACCCCAGCACGGCTCTGGAGCTCGGCACGTACTGCGGCTACTCCACCGTTCGGATCGCTCGACTGCTGTCCCCTGGCTCCAAACTCATTACAGTCGAATTCAACCCAGCCTTTGCTGAAGTTGCTCGTCAGATCATCGCCTACGCCGGCCTTCAGGATAAGGTGAGAAAAAGAGCTAGTATGCATTAGTTACACTGAGAAAAAAAAATGGTATAGTCTTTGAAACAGTTTTCAATCACAAGTAACATTGAAATAAATGTGAATTTTTTTTAAGTACAAAGACTGAAATGTTATTTTCTTGTAAAATATAGTCCTATATATATATATATATATATATATATATATATATATATATATATATATATATATATATATATATATATATATATATATATAACATTACACTGGATATTTGGTATAAAATATTCATGCACTACTCACTGCCTACTATTTTCTAAATAGTAAGAGTATATGCAAAATGCAACAATAAAGTGTAAAAT
Source organism: allo-octoploid hybrid of Carassius auratus x Cyprinus carpio (assembly GCA_024542945.1). Classification (NCBI taxonomy): domain Eukaryota; kingdom Metazoa; phylum Chordata; class Actinopteri; order Cypriniformes; species allo-octoploid hybrid of Carassius auratus x Cyprinus carpio. Next base: position 2,585,555 of record CM045016.1, read on the forward strand.
TACAATATACTAAATTGTTGGCATATGACCTCACTCTGTTGCATGTTTAACTCAGCAAATTGCATCAAAGTATCATTGAATTGCATTTATAAAAAATAAAATAAAAAATCATAAAATTCTAATATTGTCTGAGAGAAAGTTGATAGGATGATAAAATTATGACTAATATTACTTCTGGTTCATTCCTCACATCTGTCATGTAAGATCAAGTCATGCATTGTCATTTACATCATCGAGGAAAAAAGCTATAATTATTTTGTATATTATACATATTTATTTTGTGCACTACATATACTGTATATGTACTTTTTACACACATTTTGAGCATATAGCTTATTACACTAAATGTACACTTTACACTGATGATTACATTTTTTTTTAAATTGTGTCCAAAAGAAATTATTTTAAAAACCTTGGTGTATGTAAATACCATGCTACATGCATAATATAATCATTCAGTATTATTGTATATATTAAAATACCACAGTATTACCTTCTAACATCTGTACCACGGTACAACACCTTCTTTGTTCTGTTTTTCAAAGGTTACTCTAGTGGAGGGATCCTCTGGTGATTTAATCCCCAAAATGAAGGAACAGTTTGGAATAAAATACTTTGATTTCGTGTTTTTGGACCACTGGAAAGATCGTTATGTACCAGATACTAAACTTCTTGAGGTAGGAAGGCAAAGGTTAGATATATAGATATACACACACACACACACACACACACACACACACACAGTATTCTTGACATTAACCCCTCAAGAAATGGTTCTAACATATGAAAAATAACAACCATATTAATTTTATAACATTGTAGGACTGTGGTCTACTGAAAAAAGGCAGTGTCCTGTTGGCCGACAATGTCATTTGTCCTGGAGCCCCGGAATATTTGAAATATGTGAGGAACAGCCCACGCTATGAAAGCAGATACTACAAGTCCAACCTGGAGTACACCAAAGTAGAAGATGGCCTGGAGAAATCGGTCTTCTTAGGATGAGAAAGAATGAATGAATGGTTCTGTAAACCAGGGAAGGCACAAGGAGAATTCCTCTAAAATACCCAGTGTGTGAATCTTGTAATGCCATGTCTAATAAGAACAGACAAATGGATGTTTTTGTCCTTAACAAAACCCACTTGCAACATTGCAATGCTGTGAAATCTCCTTATACACCATTTCTGCTGAACTACGGTTTAAGATATTTTATAACACAACATGCTGAAATCTTGTACTTTTTTTTTTCAGGAAAGTCATTGTATTGTTTGATAAAGCTATGAAATTCAGTCTCTTAAAAATTCATGTTGTTTTTCCTCGTCAAAAAAAGTCACAGAAGTCACAATGTATTTTTTTTTTTTCAGTATTTTTTCTTGTTTTTCCAGAACAAATTATTTTTAATTAAGAGACATGTATTTCTGATAAATTTATAAAAATTGAGTTTTTGCTTAAAACAAGAAAAAATGACTGCCAATGGTAATAAAAGTACTCTTTTTTACATGTAATTATGATACATTTTTCAGAAAACAAGACTTAAGTCAGTCTTATTCTCAAGTAAACATATCTTGTTTTAGAATTTTTTGATATTTTTTCCTGAAAAACAAAAAAAAACAAAAATAAATACTTAGTAAGAAGTGTTTATATTGGTATTAATAAAATTGAGATTCAATACATAAGACAGTTTGTATATAAAGACCATTTTATTAATATGATAATAACATTAATAATTAATTTGAATCCCAAAAAATCCCAATGACAGTTTCTATGTTCAAATGAATAAAAGTAATTAAAGATTTAGTTTATTAGAGAAATATTTCATGAATGAACAATGCACTATGCTTTCAGAAGACATTAAGTCTCTTTTTATTGGAAAATAGAGCACTGTTTTTACAATGGGGGGGGGGGGGTGATTGTTGTCTGAGTCATGCAGTGTTTTTATTCTGAATGTATGAAACAGTCAATCAGAACAATCTACATGGGGTTTACAGAAGTAGTTTGTATGTTGAAAAGCATGTACACAAATACTTTTTTTTTTTACGTGTCTGAAAAATGAGCGATTCACCAAAACATCAATTCTGAGCCTTTCCACTACTGAAGATCTTGGCCAGGAGGGAAACGTTCGATTGAGCTTTGTCCTGGATGGTTTTGCTCTTCTCTTGTGCCTTCTGGAGGTTCTTCTTGGACAAGCCTTTGTTCTTAAACCGTTTCAGGTGGATCTCTTCTTCTGTAGGTCTCTGTTTGTAGTCCCACGTCTTCTCCTCTACGACCTCTCCCTTCTTCTCCTTCTTCTTCCTTAGGGTCTCCAGCTTCTGGCTCTTTTCCACACTAGCCAGGTAGAAGTTGGTCTCCTTCTTGGCCTGAGAGATTTCTGTTCTCATACGCTGATGATACACCGTCTGCTCGTAAGCCAATCGTTCGCTGAGATGGCACCACTGGAACCTGTGCAGGTACTTGATGAAAAAGAGAGAGAAAAAGTAACTATACAGCTTTATGCATGATGAATTTTACATTGTATAAGGGAGGCACTAAAAAAAATTGGGGCTTGGGGTTGGTAAGATTTTTAAATGTTTCTGAAAGAAATCTCTTCTGCTCACCAAGGTTGCATTTATACAGTAAAAACAGTAATATTGTGAAATATTTCAATTTAAAATAATTATTTTTTAAATTGTAATTTATTCCTGTGATGCAAAGCTGAATTTTCAGCATCATTACTCCAGTCTTCAGTGTCACATGATCCTTCAGAAATCATTCTTATATTCCCTTTTAATCAATTTAATTCATCCTTGCTGAGAAAAAAAAAAAAAAAAAAAAAGAATTTACTGACCTCAGACTTTTCAATAGTAGTGTATCTATGTTATGTACCTTTATGGACCACAGGTCGCTGCTGAAGTGGCTCCTCTTCTTGTTGGCCATGGGTGTGTTGTGCAGACTGGTTGCGACTCTCTTAGCGATGCGCTTGTCTCTGAACTCCACCCAGCCCTCCGTGAAACTGGATGAATTGCTTCCTGCTTTCTTTTTCTTTCTTTTCACACAACGATCTAGAAGAGAGTCAAAAAATATTTATATGGAAAGTTGGTCAAACATGAAAACATGCACAAGGTATAATGTTTCAGCATCATTACTCCAGTCTTCAGTGTCACATGATTCAGAAATCAGTCTAATATGCTGATTTGCTGCTCAGTTATTATCAATTATAACTGCAGCTCTATTATTAATAATGTTTTTTTATTATTATCAATGTTGCTTATTTTTCTGCAATCCTTTTTTTTTATGAAGAGAAAGAATTTTATTTAAAATAGAAATCTTTTGTAACATAAATGCTTCTACTGTCACTTTTGATTAACTGAATGCATGCCTGCTGGAAAAAAGCTTACTGACCCCAAACTTTTGTACCTCAAAAATGGTAGTGCATCATAGTTTCCACAACATTAAGCAGCACAACTGTTTTCCACATCGATAATAATAAAACG